>JAOWBW010001023.1:0-37065 GCA_026119855.1 Campanula takesimana
AGGTTAGTTAAAATCGTATACTCATTTATCCCAAAATAAATACTCCCTCCCTCCGTCTCAGAGCCAGAACGATCTTCACAATTTTTTCGATATTACTACCAAGAAGTTTGATCAATAATTTTATCTTAATGAAAATCTAAAAGTTAGAGCATCCACAATGGGAGCTTTTTACTTTTGTGAAAAAGCTCTTTAGAGATTTTTACCATTGTGAAACTTTTAAAAGAGCTCTTTGGCTAAAGAGTTTCTCTTTGTAGAAAGAGCTCTTTCATGTAGGTTTTACATTAATACTCACCAACTCTCTAGGTAATGAAAGAGCTCTACCTTGTGAAGTTTTTAAAAAGTTTTTTTATCAAGTTGAAAAATGATTTAGCATATTGAAATTATAAAAAGCTTTCCAAAGAGCTCTTACATTGTGGATGCTCTTACTATTAATAGTATTGTTGATGGTGTATCAATAACAAATTAAATTTTTACTAGTATAATTAAATCATATAGCTCAGAGTTCTTTTTAAGTAATAACGAAAAAATATAAAAATAATTTTAGGAGGAAGGAGTAATTTGAAAATTTTATGCACATTCATTTTTTTTTTAATTTTTTTTTTTTTGGGGACTGAGTTAATAGTCTGACTACAGCTTGTTTCGCTAGTCCTCGGACATATGTGGTGTTGATCAATTCTCCTTTCTCTTTTTTTTTTTTTTTTTGAACAAACAATTCTCCTTTCTTGGATCAACTCATTAGTATTTAGTTAGATCAATTTTTATCCTCGTTCATTAAGGATATACTACAATAATGTCAATTGAATAATACTATGGGCACAAAAAATTCACAAAATTTTGCTCACAAAATCTTAGGTGTCATGATTTTATTGATATTTTTAATTAGAGTGTGGCGGGTTCATTATCGATGCGACTAATAAAATATCGCCCCTCATTTTGTGAGCTTATTTTGCTCATGTCAATTACTCTAGTATAGAATTCTTTTTTCTAACAAAATCCGTCAAAAAGGCTTTAACTGGCTACTTTTTACACTTCAAGGTTCGTTTGGAGGTGGTATATAATTTTAGGGTCTAAATTGTCATTAACCCTTTCAAACGCTAATCTGCCTCATAAGTAACAAATGATAAGGCACCCAATCTATCAAAGCTAATCTGCCTCATAATCAATTCTCGCGTCTGTTTAAGGATGGTTCAAACGCTCATTACATAATGGCTCCCGAACAACAAATGTCTAAATCTAAAAAGCATTAATGTTGCTCATGTTTTTTTTCCAGTTTCTTTTCAAAAAAAACAAAAAAAAAAAACAAAAACAAAAACAAAGTAATACTGTAAGTTGGTTTCAAAGTAGTTGGAATGGCATCAGGTCAGATGGTGGTAACCATTGATGCCATTTGAAAATGTATCAAGGCATACATGTCAAGACCTCTTGTCCGTGCGGGCGCCCCTCCTTTCATAGAGGACAAGTCGAGAACAACCCTGCATCAGCAGCGTCTCTATTAGGTTTTCTACCCGAAAGCGCAGGGCTAATCTATGGTCAAACGAATGTATATTAAACTTACAAGTTTTTTGAAGTTATTTCTGGCTCTGCATTTCTACATTTAATCAAGATCTTCTGGTCAATTTTCATTAGTGAGATGTCCTTAGGTAAATGGAATACTTTTGTTGCTGTATCAAACAAAAAGAGCCATTAAAACAATCCTTACGGGAATAAATAATGCTCCCCCCGTCCCAAAATGAATGTCCAAAAAGTTTTCAAATATGCTCTTGATAAAGTTTTCAAATTCGCTCTTGATCAAAGAGCAAATTTGAAAACTTTCTTGACATTCATTTTGGGACAGATGTAGTGGCAGAGATCCAATGGATCAGAGTGTAAAAAGCTTACCTGGTTTTGGGGTAGAGTCAATATTTCCATCAAGGCCCAAGAGTTTCTATAACAAATCGTTTTTTTTTTTTTTAATCAGACTCATAAGCATTAATTCTAGGACGATGTATGAGACGGAGAAGATTCAAGATTCACCTTCAGCCTTCATAACAAGCCTCAAGGTCATCATTGACCAAGATATGATCAAAAAGGCCCGGGGATTTTCCTTGTTCGAGCTCTGTCCTAGCATTTCGGAGTCTCTTTTGAATTTGCTCTTCCGTCTCAGTTCCCCTATGCACAAAAAAATGAACTTGTTACTAATCAAATGATGAGTCTAAACAGTTAATTGCTTTGATTCTCTAACTTGAGTTCACCTAGCACGCAAGCGTTGTTCAAGCTCCTCAAATGAGGGAGGGGAGATGAATATGAAAATTGCTTCAAGTGAAGTAGCCCTCACTGATCTGGCCCTTGAACATCAATATCAAGTATGCATCTCTACATCAAATGATTCAAATCACTCGCTATCTAAAAGTTCAGATACTACTATCCATTTCAATATAAGAAATAATAATTCTCACCGTCCCAAATCAATGTCCATTTTGGGACGGAGGGATTATGGAAGACAAGTAGCCTACCTTTCCTGCATCTGAAACCACATCAACAGCTTCTACGCTAGTTCCATAAAGATTGCCATGAACAGAAGCAAACTCGAGGAACTTCCCAGCTTTGATTTCCTCCTCCATAACACTTCGTTCAGTGAAATGATAGTGGACTCCATTCACCTCCTTCTGCCTCGGGGCACGTGTTGTGTGGCTCACAGAAAATCCAAACATGGATGGATATTCATTCATGAGTTTAGTTATTAAGGTGCCTTTCCCTACTCCGGAAGGCCCACTAATAACTATGGGCTTCTCCGCATCACCTATAACTCCCTTACTCCAAGCAACCACCTCCGTCCAGACTTCTTCTTTTGCTCTCTAAACAATTGCGTATCCACCTAACAATGCAAATTAACAGTAACTCGCTCAAAAAAGTAATGTTCATACGTGTTAACTATTATCAATTTAACTTTCTTTATATCAAAATACCCACCTCAAGAAACCAGGCGCAATCATCAGAAGTTGAATCGCCTTTAACAATCAATATTCTGGCTTCATCCACATGAACAGCTGAATGGCCTTCAAATGGTTTCGGTTTTGTTCCTAAGACAACTGGAATCACCCTACAAATACAGCCCCGTTTTAGTAAAAGCTGAAAAATCGTATCTCGTTCAAACCTACTTCACAAACGGTCTCAAAGCTCACCACTTGCTGGTCGACTTATCGTAAATACGCACTCCGATGGTTGAATTTCGCTCATCAATTCCACCAATCACATACTGATAAAACATCAGAGACGATATTTTAATGATGACCATATTAGCTAGCAGTATGAGGAAAGGGGAAATAACAACTTTATGAACAAGATCAAATAAAAGAAATGAATCATCATACAGTCTTATCCCTAATCACAGTGGCTGTTTGGAAAGCTTTCAATTGCAGATCAACCCCGTTCAAAAACTCATGCGGCAGATCATCAACAAAGAAAGCTGGAGCTTCCCCTAACATTAACAACAAATTATATGTAAGATCATAACCAAGTAGCAGAGTCGATTCAAATAATCTCCTATCGTATTTTCAACAATTTTACTCAAGGAATTATCCACTCACCATATATTAAGTTTCCCCTTAATTCAAGATGCAGACTGATCTACAGAAAATACAACAACAACAAAAAAAAACATTAGAACACACATACGAAATCTCTGCTTGAAGATCTTCCCTTAACATTGAGTCAAGTGCACGAACATCCAAAGCGGAAAATGCATTAAAGACAACAACCATCAAATATTTCAACAAATCAATGCAAGAATCTCAACTTAGAACACATCTATACCAAAAGCGAGACCAAAACCCATTAAATAATCCAAGTTAACAGTGCCAAAACTCTTATCAACACAGCAATCGGACAAGAACAATTAAACCCAAACTCAGATTTAGTTTAACCCTCCCAAATTTCACACACTTAAAAAATAACAGATATCCATATTCAATTTATTGTAGTGAGTGCACAAACTACTCAGCAAAATTACAAATTTATATTGTCCCCACCACCATAAATGTCCCATACTGTGTTACCCGGACTTGGCAATTTTGCTGCCATGCCAGTGTCGACACGACACTGACACTGGTATGGAATCCTGCGCGGATACGGCTATACAACCTCGGACACGGCAAGCAAGCGAGAAGGAAAGCAAGATTACTTCTTTTTTTTTTTAGGAAATTTCGTAATTTAGGTAAGGATTTCTAAAATCAACTGATTTTGGAAAATCAATTCTTAAATCGATTAGGTTTAATTTCTCCAAAGTCCTTGAAACAAAACATAATTTTTCATAAGGGCCTTGATTTTATTTTTATTTTTTATTTCTACAAGGTCCACAAGTTGAAATTTTATTGCTCAAAATTCCTTTGAAAGTGTTTGAGAGAGACGTGTCCTAGGACCACGGATGGACCTTAGAAAATGTCTGAGAGACGTGTCTCGGACCACGGATAGACCTAGAGAAATAAACTGCCGAGTCCTTATAAACAATAAACGTTCAGCTGAGAGCTTTTGAGAGAATACCCCAATCGATTATGCCCTATATTTCCAAAGATAAAATTGACATTGGGAGCACTCTTGCTGCGACCTGTGAAGCTAGGACGAGAACCCTTCAACGACGGCGACGGCAAGCTTCAACGTAGTCGACTATGCCGAACCCTGTCTCTCTCGTAGATTTTTCCTTTATTTCCTTTATCTTATTCTCGGTTCTAGTGTTTAAGAGACAATCCCTCAATAGCCCCTCAACCTACTGTTTATTCATATTGAGGAGTCTAGCTTTTTATTCATCTAAACCCCTAATAGATTTTAAATATTATTTAAGTTTTATCAAAATAATATGATTTATAACACAGCTAGTGATGAAGGAGAATGCATAAAAAATGGGAAAGGACCGTGTACTACTTTCCTTTATGTAATTTATTTATACAATAGTTTCTTTAAATGTATGAACTCAATGTTATTTTCCTTGATATGGTTAGGGAACTCAAAAGTATTTTGCTACTACCGTATCCCGTACCAGTGTCCAAATTAGGATGCTGTTTCGGTGTAAAAAATTATTAAGAAAATTGTATCCAACACTATGATCCGCATATGTGTCGGATCCTAGATACAAGGTAATATGGGTCCCATACACATAGCTACATTTTGTTAGTTAAGGTCATGCAATTTTGTTATTAAATTAATCTCGTTGGACCTTCGACACAATCTTTTTAAGATCAATACGAAACCTGTACATTCCATGTTTAGCACATATCAATATTCTTGCAAGCAATTCAAAGATTTCTTGTGTACCCTTATATTGCTAATAATTTTATATGTACATTACTGACACAAGTGTGACCCCATGAGAGAACTCCTAGCTCCACCACTACTCCATTCTCCGGCATTTCTGATAAGCCTTATGAAATGATATACAAGCAAAATGATGTTCCAAGTAAAAAATAAAATGACCTAATGCCAAAAGAATCAAAAGTAGAGGCACAAGCAATGACGGTATCAATCATGAAGGTACAACAGCTAATAGTTTTCATTGCCACTACTCCGTGTTATATTCAAACGGTAAGCACTTCTATTCTTACATCTAATTTCTAATAGATAAGATTCAATGACAGTCTTAGTTAATACCCTTAATCTGAACATCAAGTGTCTTCCCAAATCAACAAGTAACCATAGAATCTGATAATCAAGTCATTTCCCCAAAATCCATCTGAACATCAAGTATTACCCAAATCCGACCTATAAATCTGACAAAATCAAGCCCTAAACTGACCAAATCAAGTCCTAAACCTTACAAATCAAGTCCTACACCTAACCAAAATCAAGCCCTGAATCTGAGATTTCTAATCATTTAATAGATATGTGATATAATAAGCTGTTTGAGAGTCCCTACCAGGCAAAGTAAGAAGTTGTTGGACACCGCCTGACCGGAGGAACGTGAACGGCGTGAGCGAGATACCGAGAGAAGAACTGCGCTACAGTACAATTCCGAATCAAGATGAAAAAAAAAAAAAACGAATCTAAAGGATCAAATAACATTTCGAGGTAACAGAAACATGAAGAATACCTGGTAGTAGACAACAATCAATTTTATCAGCCAATAAACTAATGTGTCAAAGAAAGATTTGAATTTTTTCTGAATGCTGTAAATTTCACAAGTCTAGATCTTTTGATTAATAATAAAGGAGAATGAATTGGGGAGGCCGAAGAAGAAGACGTAGGAAGAAAGATACATAAGCTTTGCCATATTTGTAGGTTGGTGAGAGAGAGAGAGAGAGCGCGGTAGAGAGAGAATGAGAAGAAATTTTAGAGAGAGAAAAAGGAGAAGTTGGATTTTTGGAGCATTCAGTTCACGGAGCTTGCACACCGACTCAGTTTTTTTTTTTTTTTCTTTTCTCTTTTCCTTTTTTTCTCACTTCTTTTTGTTTTCTTTTAGCTTTTCTTTCATTATTATTTAGGATTTTCATTTCATTATTATGTTTTGCATTTTTGCTATTTTTACCTTAAATTAAATATAAATAATGTGAAGTGCTTATGAAGTTCTCTTAGGAGTGTTTATGCAAATTTAGGGTTCATAAGGGTCCACTATAGTGTGTGTAACATGTTCTATTATTGGGCAATTACCACAAAAGTCTAGAATTGTTTTGAGTTAACGATCACTCTATTAAACTAACTTTGTAGGACTTTTGCTCAATTGGATTCTAAAGATTAATGGAGGAGGTCATTTCTATCAATCTCTATTATTATGTGTTGCATTTTGTTATTTTTTTTTTAATTCTGATAAAGTTGTTAATTTTTGTCTTAATAACCAGTATCCAAATACCAGATAGGAGGACGATTAATCTGGTTTGAGCTGAATAGGATCACAAAGAAAACAAAGCTCTCCAATAAATTTTAATGTTGTTGCATTCTCATAGCTCAAATCCTAAATTTCGGGATAAACTAGAGCACCCCTTACCCCACCAAGTAATCAAGGCGCTTGATGGTAATTGTCTCACTATATCAATTGGAAATGGGAATTTTGGGCTCAAAACCCATGGATGGCCGTCGGCCTACTAACCCGTGACCCGCCAGCACGTACTTGTGAGCCGTAGACAAAACTCGGCCCTCAAGCCGTGTATTAAGGGGACGGGTCGGACCACACTATTTGCAAACGGACCGGGCTTAAGCACGTGGATTTCCCCCGTTTGAAAACTCGTTTGGCCGTTTGATTTTTTTTTTTGTCCAAAATACCTATTTCACTATTAAAATGGAGTATATATATATATATTATATATATAATGTTTTAGTAATTTTATTCATTAAATGAAGTATGTTTAATATTTTAACAATTTTAATCATTAATATTCTTGACATATTTCACTATTTTAATTTGTTTCAACAAGGCAAAATTGCACAAAAAATCACCCAATTATAGTCCAACTGTGGATTTCATACCTAAACTATTTTCCAAATTTTATCGTTAAGTTGACATGCGTATTGCACATGATAAGATTTCAAAGGGTAAAATAGGAAAAATACCCCATATTCATCCTAATATTTCCCCTAACTCTTTTTTATATATATATATATTATCATTAACTATTATTTATTTCTCAAAAATAACTAATTTTATTTTTTGTTACCTTTTAATATTTTTCTTTTTTCAAAATGAAGTAAACATAATTAAATTAGATATCTTTTTAACAATTAACAAATTCAAATCCATTTTCAAGAAGCCACCACCTAACAATATATTTACCATCATCGTCTAACATCCACCACCACAACCATTACCGCCACCGTCCACCACCATCGAAATACCACCACTCCTACAATTGCCACCACAACAGCACCATAAACATTACTAAGTGCAGATCAGACCATAAATTGAAATGAAAAACAAGCAAAAACATTTGTAAAGTCGATATCTGGGCAAAAATGGAAGGAAAGAAATCTTCAAATAACATTAACAAAAATCAAAATCCCATAGAAACAATTCAGATTAGTAGCATGAGAACAATCAGAATGGGGGAATAGATGAGAAGGAGGGTGGGGTGTTGATTTAGAAGCTGGTTGAAAATGGCCTAGCTTCAGCCCTATTTGCAGTGGCGGCGGCAGTGTAGAAGGAGGATAGAGAGAATAGACAGGTGGGTCATGACGGAGTATGGTGGTTGGTTTAGGGTCGCTCGGCCCGCGAGGTCGGAGATCAGGAAACTAAGGGGAAAGGGTCGTTAAGATCTGGGTGTAGTAGGGTGGAGAGGGCAGCGGGGATGGAAGAAGAAGGGAAGGGGGAGGAGGCAGTGAAGATGAATAGGGAAGAAGCAATCTGAGAAGGGAGCCATGGTTAGAGCCGTCAATTCGGGACCGTCCCGTCAGGACGTCCCGTCCCGCTATATATATAGGACGGGACGGGACAGCATATTATTATCCCGAAAAAATGCGGGACTATTCGGGACATCCCGTATAGGACGCGGGACAAAGCGGGACGGGACGTCCCGCATTTTTTAAATCCTTCCCAGCCCAGCACATCAGCCTAATCCCAATTCCCACCCAACCCAAACAAGTCAAGCCCAATAAAAAACCCAGGCCGGCCCAAGTTTGAAACCCAATTCCATTTTCATATCCCAAATCAAATCACTCATTCACAAAGTATTAGTAGGACTGCTTGCTGTTGTTTCTGCCTGGATTTTTTTTTTTTTTTTCTTTTGAACAAACTTGCTAAATATTAGTATTAGTATTTGTTGAACAAACTTGCTGCCTTTTTTTTTCTTTTGAACAAACTGCCTGCCTTTATCTAGTATTGTTATACTCCCTCCCTCCCAAAATGATCTTCTCCTTTACCATTTCTCACTGTCCCAAAATGTTCTTCACATTTCTACCTTTTAGGCTTAAGCAAAGCATGACTAATGAAGCAAGTGTTCATATCCTTAAAAAGTTTGAATAGTCAAACGCGAATATCATTTTGGGACGGAAGGAGTAATACTTATGTAAGGACTAAGTATTAGTATTAGTATTTGTTGGATTTATTTCAAAATCGTTATTTTGTGATCGGGTGATCGCGTCAACCTATCCCGTATTTGTCCCGAATTGTCCCGCGTCCCGAGGTGATTTGGGATGGGACGGGGTATTTACGTCCCGCGATAAATTGGTCCCGTACTGTATAGTTGGCGGGACATCATAGTTTTATCCCGTCCCGTCCCGTTGTCCCGAATTGACGGCTCTAGCCATGGTGTGAGTTATTATAGGTTAGGAATAACAGTTTGTTTTACAATTCAGTCCTCTCACATTTTACAAATGGTATTTTAAGGGTCAAAAGTATAAATCTAACATTTTAACCACCTTTAGTCCAACTCAACTTTTAACTCTTTTAAAATAAAATGATTTTCCTATTTTTTTCCCTTTGAAATCTTGTCATGTGCAATACACATGGCAACTAGTGATCTCCCATGCAACAGAAAAATAGTTTGGTGCAAATGATGGAACGAAAAATAGTTTAGGTATGAAATCCACAGTTGGACTATAGTTGGGGGATTTTTTGTGCAATTTTGTCTTTTAACAATATCTAATATTATTATGCCATTTATATTTGACAAAAAATTGTATGAGAACATCATGACCCGTCTCATAATAGAGACGGATCATTTTTAACCCATTACCCGGATCCATGACCCACAGGCCTTTTTTTTTTTTTTTAATTGCTAGTCATAGTACAATGCTCCAATAATATAGGTTTAATTGCTGTGGTCCAAATCATAATTGAATTAGAGACTGTGGTTGGGGAAGATGGATGTGTCCATCAATAATAAACATACGGTGCACTTAAAAGGGTATTGGAACCACAAGTTATTTTTGGGATGATTCACTTTTTCTCAAGTTCCATTAAATTAAAATGTTGAAGTTTCTATTCACTAATACTCCCTCCGTCCCGCCGGAAATTGCAAAAAAAAATCATGGCACAAAAATTAAGGGAAAAAGTGAAAAAGGTGATGTGTTGTGAGTGTTGATAGTTGAGTGGGAGAGAGAAAGTGTGGTAGAGAATAATTAGTGGGTTAGTGGATGTGAGTGGGCAAGTGGGTAAAAACTTTCCATTTATGGATTTTGCAATTTCTATGGGACGCCCAAAATGGTAAGTTTTGCAATTTCCGGCGGGACGGAGGGAGTATATTATACTCTATGCAATATACAGTAATTAAAAATTATGATTCACTAGTCGCCTCCATGCAATATTATACTCCCTCCATCCCAACATAAGTAAGACTAGAGGAGTGGGCATAATAATTAAGAAAAAATAATATATGTGTGGTAGAAAATGAAGAGATAGAATGAGTGAGGTAAATATTAGTGTTGATTGAATAAATTGAATGGTGAAAAATGAAGAGAGAGAATGAGTGGGTTAAACGGTGGGGTACGGTGAATATAAATAATGTATAATATTTTTATTTTGGGCAGTCTAACTTGAAATGAGACGGACCAAAAAGAAAAAAAAACTCACTTTTGGGAGTGGAAAGAATATTCAGTATGTAGTGTTATGTAATCCAATAAATTGCTGATAATACAACATTAATATTACAAAATATTGCGAGGAAATTCTCTTGAGTATTATGATATTTTTAAAACTTCTGAGTCAATCCCCGTAAATAAAGTCGGTTATCATATTTTGATATTCCTCAATAGTAATATGCTCCAATAATATAGGTTTAATTGTTGTGGTCCACCTTTTTTTTTTTTTTTTTTTTTTTTTTTGTTGTGGTCCAAATCTATATATTAAAGTCGGCGCGGAGAACTACGGAGTCGCCACGTGGATAAGTGTTGGCTAAATCTAGCTTTTGGTGATTGAACCACTATGGATAAATCCCCAAATTGCAACAGCTACAATTGAAATTAACCACTACAATTACGCTACAAACTACAGAAATTAACTAAGAACAATAAGGAGATAAAATGCATAAAAAAATAACAAGTTCATCCACGCCTTTCTTCTTCTCCAGTCTAGCATTATATTCCCCCTCCCTTCCTGCACATGCCTTTGATTTGTTTGGCTGGCCTTGCTCCCTTCTGATTGGATCCTGGCTAATGGATACAACGAGAATCATGGCATAATTCCACGAGGGCCCTAAGTCCAGATCATATAGTTATAAAAACCCACCCCATTTGCTTAAGTCCACCTACACCCTAAGCCGAGATCAAAATTCCATCAAGACCCACCATCTCATTGATCCTGTAATAAATAGTTTTTAAATACCAATTATACCCTCTGCCCAAATAAAACCATACCCTTCTTCCTCTCTCCTCATTTCTTATTTTTTTCCGTCTCTCTCTAAAACACGCACAAACAAAAACATAGGATTCTCTCTCTCTCTCTCTCTCTTTCACCGTCTCCGGCAAGGGAAACTCCGGCGACCTAACTTCGTCCATCTCCCTCTTCTCCGACAACCAGATCTGCAACAATCAGAGGCGGAGTTCAAACACATCTGTCATTCGCCATCGCCTCCGAATCTGTCCCAAAGCTCGAAGACGTCTGCCTAGAAGCCTTCTACGCCATCGCTCATCCTCCCAGATCTGATTTTTGTCCGTCCGGAAACTTTCACCGGTCGTCTCTGTGTCAGATCTACCTTCTCAAATCTCAGATCTGGAAATCGCAGCAACTGCTCTTATAATTGCAGGGACATCATAGTTCCCACTAATTAAATATACTTTTCTTTCTTTCTGGGTTTTCTTTCACAGTTGAGTTTTTTTTCTCACGAAATGGAAGTAAAATTTGAGTGATTTTGGTGAATTTCTATTTTTTGTGTTTGGGAATGATGAAGCCTCCTCCCAGAGGTTGGGCCATATGAAGTGCTTGGAGACTTAAATGGGTCATGTATGCTACACAAATTATTTTCCAGTTTCAAGACTTACCAAAACGATTTTTCAGTGAATTCTATTGCTGCAATTTTCATTTACTTGTCCAGTGAATTCCAAATAGAAACCCTTCTTTTATTGGCTGCAATATCGAAATTTTGGGAAATTAGATTCTATTTAATTTGTGAACTTGTCTGCAAAAAAGTTAGGTGTTTCTCTTAAGATTCTATTTAGTTTGTGAATTTGTCTGCAAAAAAGTTAGAGTTGGTCTTATACTTTGCCAGAACTCAATTGCAATTTGATATAGCTGAATTTGTCTGCAAAAAATATTATTTATTATTTATTAAAAGTTGGAAAAAGTGAAAAAAATTTGACTCTTATACTCTAATTATAAGAGTAGAACTTGTCTTATACGTTAGTTATGAGACATGTAAAAAAGTCTCATATCAGACTTATGAGTCTCTCAAAGGTCTCATAAGTGCATTTTTTAGGTCTTATAATTTGTATCAAAGTCTTGTAAATTCTTTATGAGACATGTACAAAGTCTTATATCAGACTTATGAGGGTCTATTTACAAGGTCTCATAGCAGAGACTCATGAGGCTCTCAAGGTCTCATAAGTGCATTTTTTTAGGTCTTATAATTTGTATCAAAGTCTTATAAATTCTTTATGAGACATGTAAAAAAGTCTCATATCAGACTTATGAGGGTCTATTTACAAGGTTTCATAGCAGAGACTCATGAGTCTCTCAAAGGTCTCATAAGTGCAAATAATGGCAATTTGCTAATAAGGATTTAAATAGTGTCATCATTTTATATAAATAATTTACTGGAGGGTGATAGCAAAAAAAATTAAAAATTAATTTTTGATAATGCGCAATTATAATTTAATTTATCTTTTTGACTCTTATACTCTAATTATAAGAGTAGAACTGGTCTTATATGTTATTTATAAGAGTTTGACCAGATTTGACCAAATAATATGATTATTTTTATTAAAAGTTGAAAAAGTAAAAAAATTGACATTTATACTCTAATTATAAGAGTAGAACTTGTCTTATACCATCAGTTATAAGACTTTGACCGGAGTTGACTAAAATTATAATTTAATAAAATATGTAGGTCCTTATATGTTTAAAAATCAATTTATTTTTATTTTTTATTTATTAACAAAGTTGATATTTTTGTGAATATTTTTGAGTCTCATTAATTAATTGTCAAACTGACATTATTTTTCATTTTTTTTATTTAATAACTATTATAATCTTATTACAAAATATGCCTTTGGATTAGTGGTTTAGACACCAATAATTTTTTTATTGGTCCCAGGTTCGATTCCTGGTCCTTTGTAATTAGCTAGATCTTTTCTTTACTGCTTGGGCTGACTAGGTAAATAGGCTAGAAGGGGTTGGGCTGCAAGGGGTTATGTCGGGTGGATAGGGGTATATATGTCTTCTTGAGCTTTATTGGGTTTATATGGAATTTTGATCTCACCATGGGTTCTTATGGGTTTATGATCTCACTCAGGGGGCCTAGGGTCCAAAGCTCACCTTCCGATCACGAGCAATTCCCGTGCTGCCCTCATACCCAATTACAGGAGTACCCTTACCTTACTAATTAATAAATGATTTTTCATTTTTTTTCCTATTAGCTAATAATACTTTCGCCGTTCCACTCGAATTAGGATTATGGGTCAATCTAATTATACTTTGACCAATAATTTTAAGAAAAATAATGATGCTAATAAAAATTTTAAAATTGTTATTGCATCATGGTTACTAATAAATTCAATAACTATTTTTAGATTTTCATTAAGATAATTATTTTACTTCAAATTATTGGTCAAAGTATAATTAGTTTGACCAAGAATCCTAATTCGAGTGAGACGGAAGGAGTATTAGCTAATAATATTAGTTACTATATAGGGTAACTATTATAGTTAACTATTATAATAACCAATACTTAAAATAGGAATAGTTACTATTATAGTTAACTATTACTTATAATAGTAATATTTACTATTAATTGTTAACTATTAGTTAACTACTAATAATAGTAATAGATACTATAATAGTTAACTATTATAATTACTATATTATAATTACTATATTAGTTAACTATTATAGTTAACATTTGTATTTAGCTATTAATAGTTAAATATTATAGTTAAGTGTAATAGTTATACTCCCTTCATTTCATGTCACTTGATACTTATTTCTTTTTTCGTCCGTTCCACCTCACTTGAGACTGCCCAAAATGGTAAAGAATCTTTACTATTTTTCCCGCTCATTCTCTCTCTTACTTTACTTTTACACTCACAACACCCAATCAACTTACTATTCATCCCACTCATTTTTTCTCTTATTTAATTTTTCATACTCACAAACACCCCCTCCCACTATTTCTCTCTCTTACTTTTCCTTAATTTGTGCGCCAAAATTTTAGGTCTCAAGTCACATGAAACGGAGGGAGTATATGATAACTATTACTATTAATAGCATTTGTTAATTGTAATAGCTAACTATATAAGATAATTATAGTTACTATATAAATTATTACTCCCTCCGTCCCAGTTTAATGTTCTTACTTTCCTTTTTGGTTTGTCCCAGTTTAAGGTTCTTAGTTGATTTATTTCATAAATGGAAAATAAAGAATAGTGCTTTGGAGAATTTTGCCCTCAAAAAGTTCATTTAATTACAAAAAAACCATTACTTACCTAACTTACTTTCACCCACTTGCTTCATGGATAGCGTTTTTGGACATTTATATCCTTCACTCTCTACTTTTGGTTGACTCATTTGCTTTATTTTTGCATTGGTTTCTTAATAAGCGTGCATAGTCAAACTAAAAACATTAAACTGGGGACGGAGGGAGTATTTATTATTATTAATAATGTTAGCTAATCATAATAGTTACTCTATTCGTCGTACATAATAAGTTAAAAGTAATAGTTACTATATATAGTGGAGTAACTAATACTAATAATAGTAATTTATATAAAACTAATAATAGTAATAGTTATAATACATTAAAACTATTATAATTAATTAATATTATTTTTATTATTAGTATTAGTTACTTCACTTTGACAAGTTTTTATAAAATCTTACGTTTCATGAAGCCGCGTCATTATGGGTCCTACGAATTTCGTGAGACTTTTCATATTTCTTCAAATAGCTAATAGCATTAGCATACTATATTAGTTACTATATTAGAATAATGTGCCTCTTAGTCAATAATATTCTATTATTGTAATAGATAATCACATTCTACTATTAAAGTACTATGTTAGTATGTATATAAGATGTAAGATACGTGAAGAGTCTACATTAATTTGAAATTAATTATTATGAGTTTATTAATTAATATTACAAATTTGTTCAATATGAAATTTCTATCTACATTCATTTGTGAAGAAAATAATTATATGCTTTCATTTAAGTGCAATGGTTACCCAAATATGAAAAGTCTCAATATAACTTAATACATTATTAATAATCATGATAAAATAACTTTAATATCTCCGTTATAAGAAATGAAAAGTCATAAAAATTTAATATAATATTTACTTTGAAATGTTAAGTCACAAAACTAAATATTTGATTTATCTTTTGAAACATACAAAAAGTCTTTAAACAAATTAATTAGTTTAACTAAGTCATTAAATAATTATGTTGAGCCATCTAACACCCGTGCCTTAAAGGCACGTCAAAAAACTTATATAAATAACAATTCATACATAACTAAAATAGTATTCGCATCTTTATTTGGGTTAACATATCTGGTTATAATATTTTGCTATTCTCTATGTGTATCCATGAATGATCACATCAAATATCATCACATCTGTATTTTGTTAATTGATTTCTCTTTTGTTCATCAAATATTAGTTTCATATAACTTCAGTTATGTTTTCTATGACAAATTTTTTTCTTGTTATTAGTAGTGTGTCTTGATACCTCAGTTTTTTGATGTTTGTTCATGTGTGTGTTTATGAGTGGAGGTGAAGAAAAGGTTAAACAGCATGATGTTAAAACTCTGTTAGTATGTTGTAGAAACTCTCCATTTATATAGTAGTGGCGATGAACTGGAACTCATGTTTAAAATCATAATATGTGGGTTAAGAATCATATTCAGTTAAAAATATTGACAGAGTTAAAGGGGTTGGGGCGGGGGTTTGGATTGTATTCGTAAAAGAAAATAAAGATGCATGTAAATGCAGAAAGGCTGTCGAATGAATTGTGATCAAAGCTGAATCTAAAGCTAAGTACAGTTTTTAGCAATCTATAATTCCAAATGCCACAAAGGCTAGCTTCTACTCTATCTTCTTCTTTTCTGGTACCATGGATTGAGTGATCTTAGTTGCGTTCCCTAGCAACCTGTGAAGAAAACAAAATCGCGATCCGGGACTCCTGTTCCGGGCCATGGGAGGAGGGGAGAGGTGGGTTCCCGGTAAATGTTGTATCACATTAATCGTAATTATTTTGAACAAAATATTATTTGAATCATATTAATGTTGAAAAGTGTTGTTTTAATGGAATTTGGACTATTAAAACATGATTTAGTTTATTTATTTTCTGGGTTGAGAATATTGGTCTGTGCCTTTAGAGTTAAAAATTTAATGACATAACTCTTTGATTTTATTTTATTTTTGTTTATTTAGTCATCCCCTCCCTCCCTTCCTTTTTTTTTTTTTTTTTTGCCTTTTTTTCCTCCTATAGAGTGTAGACAGTGAGCTGAAACGGCTCTGGAACTTAACTGAAGCACGCGATTTGAATCAAAGAAGAATATTTGTTTTATATAGGGCCCGTAGAGGAAATTTCAAAACGCCTCTCCTTCTTTTGTTGTGGAAAAGCCCTCCAAACACCCAAGCAAATCGCAAGAAAATAATCACACACAAACAAGCACAAGAAATAAAGAACCAAAGCAAAAGACAAAGGAACACAAGAAATTGTTTACCCAGTTCGTCAATATGTTTGACTACGTCTGGGGGCACTACCAAGCCAGGATCTTGCACTATAATATGTTAAATCTGAGTTACAATGAGTTATGGGGCGGAACATTGTTTATATAGCAAACCTAGAATAAGTCCTAAACCTAAACATAAGAGAAAACCCGTCAAAACAGCAATTCCCCGAATTCACATCGGGGCTACCAAGCGCCCGCTTGGGGTGAGGCAAGCGCCCGCCTGAATTAACTTTCAGAAAATCACGATTTCACTGCCCACTGGAGCGCCCGCTTGGTCAGCACCGGGCGCCTGCTCGCCCTGCAATCCGTTTTTCCTTCTCTTTGTTTCCTTTAGGATCTCTACTCCAACATCTTTAAGCATCAAGTTTATGACTTGTTGCTCTGGGTATTGTTGCTTGTAATCGTCCACCCTAAAAAGGGGAAAAAAAAGAGAGAAAATGGTTTATGAAGAAAATTGAAAGGATTTAAGGTTAACAATAAAGGAAATTAAATTATTTTCTTACCTTTTTGTATATGAGAATCAATTGAACTGTTGCAGACAGCTTGAGAGTGTCTTCTAATATAGAATGGACCACTGAAGAGAGAGAGATGGAAAGTGCCATAGTATTACCTTGAGATGGGTAAACTGTGAAGAATGAAAGGAAATAGATCTAATAAATAGTTACAAAATGACCTTTCTACTAACCACTGGCTTTTCAGTTTTCTAGGTTGATTTTTAATTATTCTATTTCTATGCAAAACTTGTAATTAAAGTGTGATTTTCATGTAAAAATATTCAGATTTAATTAGGTTTACATAATCTGTTTAATACTAGTAGTTAAATTACTGAAGAGTTATTTTCGGTAACAGAGTTTTTGTTAATGTATTTGGACTGTTTTGATACAATGCATGCTTACTGCCTCAGGAATTAATAAATATTTAACTGTTTTTAATGGCATCTTTTATTAAACAGCACATTAGTATTTATACCCAGGTCAACGGACCTGGCACAATCTCCATGCAACTGTTATTATTAATAAATGCTTGCATCTGTTCGTGTATACGAGGTCAATAGGATGATAAATGGCCAGCTGACTAATTAATTCAGGTCTATGTACTATAAATGCGGGAAACAACTCCAGAAACGGTCAATTCCAAGGCTTTATCAGTAAGGGCTGTTTAGACATTCACACAGTGACAATTTGGGCGGGAAAATGGGAGTGCTATATGCACTTCAGTTATTATATATTATAAGATTGGTTCTGCATCTCAATTATGATGCTACCTTTTCTTGTTCTTCTGTATCCCAATTTACCTAAATAAATTTTGGAGTTGTAAGAAGAATCAAACTTGAAATATTCTTCTTTATTACCTATCATGTGGTTGCTATACCCACTATCGAAAACCTTCTAACACATGTAGAATAGATTTGGCTCGGCTTCTTTCTCCTCCACAAAGCTTGCTTGTTCTTCTTTCTTCATTCTTTTTGCACACGCCTGAACCTTTTACACATGCAAAAATGTGGGTTTCCCTTAAACCAATAGTCTTTTTTCCTCGTTATTAGTCTTCTTGCACACATTTACAAAAAGGGAAGTTTTTCCATTTCCACGTTGTCCACCATCGTTACCTTTTCCAAGACCTCTTTAGCCTCGATCTTTTGCACCTCCAACGTATAGTTCACCTCGTGACGAATCATTCCATGATGAAACAAAGACTTTTGATTGAAATGCACCCTCAAGAGTATCTTTGGAGCTATGAGATAACCTTTGCTCAAAAGATTTCAAGGACCCCATCAATTCTTCAATCGTTAGCTTTGTGAGATCTCGAGTTTCTTGTATCACGGCCACAATTGGATCAAACTTTGGAGGTTGAGTAATTAGGATTTTCTCAATCACCCTTTGATCTTCAAGATCATCACCGTACATCCTTATATGATTCACCAAATCAACTACTCTAGTTGAAAAATCTTCCAACTTCTCATTTTCTTTCATTTTGACGTTCTCCAATTCTCTTCTTAGAGATTGAAGCTTGTTAATTTGTTCTCACCTTCACATCTCCTTGATACTCACTTTTGAGAATATCTCATGCCTCTTTTGATGTTTTTGTTCTCATTATTTTTTATAAAAATGACCAGGCCACGCCTTTTTGAATAAGACTAAGCGTACTTGAATCAAATGTCTTCTCGTCTTTGACCTCTTTAGCATTTTTGATGATTCAGTTGCTTCTCCAACACTCTCTTGGATCAATTATTCAACCTTCAATGCTCGAAAGCGAGTCTACATTTTTACTGACCAATACTCATAGATTTTGCCATCAAACAGTGGTGGTTGGACATTTATGAAGGCTGCATAGTTGTTGGCCATGCTCTGATGCCAATTGCTTGGGTAATTGAAGACAAGCAATCAATAAATAATATGAAGGAGAATTTTTGAAAGAACATCTATCTCATTTCACAACCTATGATTTCCATCCCCATTACATGTTTATTTATACTTGAGCTAGGATAATTCTAGAGTCATCATACTTATCCTAATCATTAAAGTAATTGATGTACTATCATAATCCATGAACCACATCACTTATGTATGGACTAATTCATGAATGTCCTTTGATATTTCTAATATCTGCACATTATCATAACTAATTGCCATTGTATCACTACCCAAATAATCTTTTTAATTCAGAAATAAAAGAAAGAAAAGGAAAAGACCAACTTGCTCGCTTTAAAATTTAGATCAAGGCTTTGGGATGTGGGGAGTAGGAATGACAAACAAATTATTTTTTCTCCCACTTACTACAGCAAATGTCTCGGTCATATCAAGTTCTTCTGGTTTCATCCCATTTGGGAGCTTCCAATCAAAATGATATAGCAAATGAGCGAGTGCAAGCTCAATAGACACAATTGCAAATGTTCTCCCAGGGCACCTCCTCTTGCCAGCACCAAATAGAAGGTTATCATAATGTGAACCATTTAAATTATCTATACGCGAATCAAGAAATCTCTCCGGCCAAAATCTCTCTGGATCGACCCAAACTTCTGGATCTCTACATATTGCCCACGCGTTAATGATAACTTTGGTCTTATGGGGTATCACGTATCCGTTAATTTCCCAGTTTTCTCGTCTCTCTTGGAATGAAAGGAATGAGGGGGTGTAACCCGAGTTTCTTTGACAATGGATTTGAGATAATGCAGTTTATCAATTTCCGTCTCTACAATCTTTCCTTTTCCGGTAAATGCTTGCCGTACTTCGTTTTGTGCCTTCTCCATAATTTTTGGGTTTCTCAACATTTCTGACACCGCCCAATCTATTGCAGACGTTGGATTCTCACTTGCTGCCACAAATATGTCCTGAAATGATAATACAACTATACTCCCTCAGTCCCAGCGGAAGTGGTACCAATTTTTGGGACACGGAGATTAAGAAAAAGAAGTAGGTGTGTGGTAGAAAATGAAGAGAGATAATGAGTGGGGTAAATAGTAGTGTTGGTTGAATAAAATGAGTGATGGAAAATGAAGAGA
Source organism: Campanula takesimana (assembly GCA_026119855.1). Taxonomy (NCBI): domain Eukaryota; kingdom Viridiplantae; phylum Streptophyta; class Magnoliopsida; order Asterales; family Campanulaceae; genus Campanula; species Campanula takesimana. Next base: position 20,281 of record JAOWBW010001023.1, read on the forward strand.
GAGAATTAGTGGGGTTAAATAATGGTGTTGATTGAATATAAATATATTAAAATATTTCTATTTTAGGTAGTGCATGCCACTTGTGCTGGGACAGACAAAAAAAGAAATAAGTGTCATTTGTACTGAGACGGAGGGAATATATATTAATCATTTCATTGTGAATAATATTTATCATTTGTCAATATCTCCTACTCCCTCTGTCCGTCCCAGAAAGATAGTCCCTCTTCTTTCATCGTTATTACGAATGAACTTTGAGCAATAATTAAAGTTACTTTTAAATATCTTAATGAGAATCTAAAATTGGTATTGATAGTATTTATATTAGTGTATCAATGAATATATTTTTTTATTTTCATTAGGATAATTAAAAGTAGTCTTAATTATTGCTCAAAGTTCCTTCGTATTAACGACAAAAAAGAGGGACTATCTTTCCGGGACAGAGCGAGTATGAGGGTACAGATTGGCTGCTGAGGCCCATTCTCGTAAGCTCTCAAGCCGTCCATTTTAGTACTCCCTCCGTCCTAAAATGATCTTCACATTTTTTCCAATGCTACTAAGAAGGAATTTTGAGCAATGATTTTAGGTTGACTCAATTATACTAATGAAAATCCCAAACTTTTATTGATACGCCATCAACAATACTCTCAATAACAAGTTTAGATTTTCATTAAGATAATTAAATCAACCTAAAATCATTGCTCAAAGTTCCTTTGTAATAACATTGAAAAAAGTGTGAATATCACTTTGGAGTGGAGGGAATATATCTTTATCTTAATTACAAATTTGGTCACAAGATAAAATAATTTACGTATTGAAATTATCTACCGGTTTTTTATTTAGGTGATACTCCATCCGTCCCAAAAAGATCATCACGTTTAACTGTTCAAACATTTTAAGGACATGAACACTTGCTTCACTAGCCATGTTGTTTGTGTGAACATTCAAACCTAAATTTTAGATATTTGAAAAACTTTTGGGACAATAAAAAATGGCAAGTGGGAAGATCATTTCGGGACAGGAGTATTTATTTATGTATTTATTTCCTTTTCTAATTAAAACTTGCACACGCGTTTTGTTTTCAATTTTTTTGTTTTTGAGGGACCAAAGTAAATTCATTGAGTTATAAATACTCTGTTTTCTAAGTACACAGGTTGGGAGACCCCAGTTGCTTTAATTACATAGGTTTCTATGAGATGGTGCTAGAAACACATACCAGAGTGACAGCATTAATGTTGTCAGTTGTGAACTTGAATCCAAGATCTGTTGAAGCCACTAGCTTCACAAGCACATCAAACAAACTTTCTTCCTTACCTACTCTTTCTGCAGTGTACATGTTTGCAAGAACTTTGTTCATCCTTTCTTGCATGTCCAACAATGCACTTCTCACACCACCCAATCTTTGTAGAAATCCAAAAGAGGGGAATATCGCGGGCACGAGCAACCACTGACCTAACTCCATCTGTTCCTTAACGAGTGCCAAGAACTCGCTTTGATCTTTAATTATGTCCCCAAACGCTGCCCTTGAAATTATAGAATTTATCATGACAGAGACCATTATAGTGATGTTAATTGCATGTCCTTTAGGGGATAAAGAAACGAACTCAATGAGTTTAGCAGCCTCTTCTTGCCTGATTGTTTGATAAGAATTCACGCGTTCAAGGCTTAGGAGGTATGTGTTGGTTATTCTTCGAATTTGTCTCCAGTAGTGTCCGTAAGGAGCAAAGGCGATGCCAAAATTCTTGTATGAAACAACCTCCATGGCTACATTTTCAGGCCTATTTGCTAAGACAAGGTCATGTAAGGTGAAGGCTGCTCCGGCAATCTCTTGGGAGGAAATGACTACGGTTGGGATCTCGCCTACCTGCAGATGCATGATTGGTCCGTATTTCTTGGCTAATTTTGTGAAGGTCCGCTGTGGCAGCGGACCAATCATCTGGTGCAAGTTGCCTATAACCGGCAACTTCCATGGACCAGGAGGTAATTTGTTTAGGGGTTTTGTAAGATTCTTTCTTTATATAGACAAAATATGACAACATCATGACCCGTCTCATAGTAGAGACGGGTCATTTTTAACCCATGACCCACAGACAAAAAAAAATAAAAAAAATTTGCTTTTTAAAAATTGTTATATTTTTTTTATTTTTTTTTTGAGTGTGTCAAAAGTAATAGTTACTATAACTAAATGTAACAAACGTGTTACTTATATGTAACAGTTTGTATACATAAAAGTAATACATATATACAGAAAAGTAACATTGTTTTTTTTTTTTTTTCGTTTGCCAAAAGTAATACTTATTACAACTAAAATGTAACGAACGTGTTACTTATATGTAACAGTGTTTATACATAATTGTAACACATATGTATAAAAAAGGTAATAATTCAACCATTTACATTTTTAGAGCTAAAAACACTTGATTAGTATTACATGTAAAAGTATTACATTATCTATAGAAATATGTTATAATTTCTTTTATTAAAGTGTTACATTTACTTGTACAAACAATTACAGTATATGAGTTGGTACTTTTCAAATGTTACTTTTTTTCAAAAAATTAAATCAAAATACACAATATTTTACATTTTTGCAAAAGCACTATTACATTTCAGTATAAATGATAAGTACATTTAGATATTGTTTGGGTTACACGTAATTATAGTTAGTATTACATTTGAAAAAAATGGGTAAAACGAGCTTTTGTTTTTGTAAAACAGGTGTTACGTTTACTTATGAACAATGTTACTTTATATGTATACAGTCATTACATTAAGTTATGGTAACTATTACTTTTGGTAAACGACGGAAAAGCGGAAAAAATATATATAAAAACTCAAAAAAAAAAGCAACAAAAAAAAAAGAAAAAAAATATGGATTTTTTTGGGGCCAATGGGTGGTTGCCATGTGGCAGGTTATGACCCATGAGTCATGGATCTGGTTCAATGGGTCGGGTCGGGTGGGAAAAAAAACATGTCTCATAGAAGAGACGGATCAGTGTTCAAAAAAACGCTAGGCGGCGGAGCAACGCCTAGCGCCTAGGCATTTTAATGTGCGAAAATCTTAGTAATATTAATATATTTTTATCATAAAATCAAGATAATCGACTACTTTAACTATCTTTTTTTTTTTTGGAACAATTTTTACTAACTTTTTAAAATGTGTAAAGCTAGTTTTTTTTGCTTATATTTATGGCCAGATCGAAGTAGTATATTGATAAAATATTAACAAATCTTTTTTTCACTGAATCAACCTAAATCCGCCTAGACCGCCTAGCCGCCAAGCCCGCCTAAACCCGCCTAGACCCGCCTAATCCTGCCTAGGCCCGCCTAAATCCGCCTAGCCCCTAATTTGGCCGATTTGACAAAAGTCGGGGCGGACCACCCCCGACTAGCGCCTACGCGCCCGTCTTTTAGACCACTGAGACGGATATATGATGTGTTCTCATGGGAGACTAGCTCTTTATATTTTTACCAAATTATAAATAAAATGGAGTATATATATAATGTTTTTATAATTTTATCAATCAAATGATTAATGACTCTTTCAATTTCTATGTACTCATCATGTTTCAAAAAAAAAAAAAAATCCGTTTGCTTTTGAGAATGAGAATAAAGAAAAAATGTTAGAAAAATAGGTGATGCGAGTGAGAAAGAGAGAGAACGTGAGGCTAGTAAATAGTACTCCCTCTTTCTCGGTTTAAGGTTTTTAGTTTGACTATAAACGTTTATTAAGAAACCAAGGTAAAAACAATGGAAATGAGTCACCCAAAAGTAGAGATTGAAGGATATAAATGTCCAAAACACTACTTATAAAGCAAGTATGTGAAAGAAAGTTAGGTAAGTAAAAAGTTTTTTTTTTTTTTTTTTTTTTTGTAATTAAATGAACTTTTTGAGGAGATTTTCCAAAACACTATTCATTCTTTTCCATTTATGGAATAAAACAACTAAGAATCTTAAACTGAGACAGACGAAAAAGGAAAGTATGAACCTTAAACTGAGACAGAGGGAGTAAGTGGATAGTTGTTATGAGTGGATAGGAGAGAGAAAGTGGAGATAATCTTTTCATTTTGGAGTATGTGGTACTTTCCAGTGAGACACTCAAATGGTAAAATTGATACTTTGTTTTGAGACGGAGGGAGTATTTGTATAGTACTTTTTCATATTGTATTAAATACCACCTACCCTCTCAATCATGACAAAATTTTGGGAAAAACGCGTTTTTCCTAACTCACAGGAACAACATATTTTTAAAAAGTGCGGTGACATTTTTGTAAACATGTGAAACTTTTTTAAAAACACTCGGTGACATTTTTGTAAATAATCGAAACGTTTAAAAACCTTTTAGCACTCTTATAAACTGCATTTGACATTCTTAAAATGCACTGGCGATACTTTTAACTCAAATTGGTTGTGGTTTTTTTTTTTTTTTTTGTGCAAGTGAGTGTATTTTAGTGCTAATTGTAGTGTTATTGATAGTCGGTTGTAGCGTTTTTGATAGTCAGTGACCATTTTGAAAGAACATTTAAGGCTGAAAAGAACCTTTGAGATTGATAGCAAGAAATTAAATGTTTTATAATGAGTAAGAAAAACGTGTTTTTAAATGCGCAATGACGTTTTTATAAATAACCGAAACTAATTTAAAAAACGCGCGGTGACATTTTTGTAAATAATCGAAACTTCTCAACAATATCTGACGCTCTTTAACACACGAACTGAACCTTTGTTACAAAGCAACTGGATATCCTAAACATTGCTATTAGCCATTTATAAAAAAATCACTTATATAAACTTCAAATGCCCTTTTAAGGGCGTAAATGACGTATTTTGAGGTTTTAAACTCATAATCAATGGGCGAAGCCCGACGACATTTGAAGTGTTAGAGAAAAAGGTGATTTTGAAGAAGAAGTGCAGCAGAAGGCAAGATCCGGCCGGGCAGCAATGAGGATCCGGTCAGACCAGTACCTTGACCCGATCGGACCATGTTGTTCCGGGCTTAGCTTGGTTTTGCGATATTCTGGGGTGCGTGGAAAGTAAATTAAAGTCATTTTGAGATTTAATTTAGAACTCCTTCTATCTTCTGGTTTATGTCTCTAGCGCTATAAATACTAGTTGTAAATTAGTATTTTCTGCGTGATTCAATGGCATAGAGAGAAATCAATAATTCTAGATCTAGGGTTTTGCATAAGTAGGAGCTTTGTGATCAAAGTTCATGCAAACATAGATTAGTGTGATCATCTTCTTGTAATTATTTCTCCGGCCATAATAATATCTGTTTCCCTATGCCCGTGGACGTAGACAATAGGTTGTTGGTGAACCACGTAAAATCTGTGTTCTTACTTGTTGATTTGCGTTCATTATTATCTGCTATCTCTTGGGTCTGATTTACTAACATGAAGGTCTCTAAATTACTTTGAAGTAAACCATATGCGGATCTAAGCAATCAGTTTATGGTCGTATATTTTTAAAACTTTCTGGTTTGCACATTTTTACTGGGGTTCTAAGCAGTGGCGGATCTAGGATTTAAGGTGAGGGGGGTCAAAAAATTAAAAACATACTACTCCTTCCGTCCCAAAATGATCTTCTCATTAGTCATTTCTTATTATCTCAAAAAGTTCTTCTCATTTCTACAATTTGGGCTTAAAATGCATAAACACAATATGGCTAGTGAAACAAGTGTTTATGTCCTTAAAAGTTTGAATAGTCAAAAGCGAAGATCATTTTGAGACGGAGGGAGTATTACAAACGATAAAATCAATGAAACATGTAAGATGTAAGGCCAAATTTCTGACTCTAATGAAATTCAAACAGAATATAATCAAAACTTCAAACAATTGTAGTCTTTCAAATCAGCAATGTTCAATATCCTTGACGAGTTCAGTCCGCAACATGAACCTTCTTTTTGCTACTCCGATTCCCCCCCCCCCCAATAAACAGTGCTAACTTTATTCCTGACTACAACCATCTTGTTCATAAAATAAAACCCTTCAGATTTATGCAGAAATATTCATTTGTCCACTATCATCGTGATCGACTCTGTTTCATTATTTGAAAATGTGCAGAAATTGTCGAAAAAAATGGACTATTGTTGAAATCGTTAAAAAACATTGCTGAAATTGCATTATTAAGAGAAAACAGAAAAACACAGCATAATCGAATAATAATAGAGGTTGAAGTTCTTGAGTAGCATGCACCGCATAATTAATTCAACTTTGCAGACTTCATAAAAATTTGAAGAATCAATAATTTTTACATTGAGATTTTTCTTTTTTAAAAAGTGTTTCAGAATTTAAAACCCTAATTTTTTTGGATTCAGAAATTTGGGGATTTTCAGATTTGAGATTAGAGACTAAAAGCCGAATACCTAATAAAAGGAGAGGAGAAGATACATGTTCAAATCAAAGCGAGAAAGATGGGGTGGCACCACGATCGGCCGACTCTCCCTGTCTCCGTCGACTCACAACTTATAAAATCGTAAAAGGGAAACTGGAAAACTGAATCTACCCAGCGAACGGCAAACCAAAATCTAAAAGAATTTAAGGTGTTAAAGTGGGTGTAAACAGAAAGGTCAGGGGGGATTGACCCTCTCCCCTCCAACGTGCATCCGCCACTGGTTTAAGCAATAGTTTTTGATGTTTTCAACGTATCAAAGGTGGAGAAAATATGCGACGTATGGACCCGTCAGTCACACGCAAGAGTGTTTTTGGTTAGTGAGATCTGAAGGCTTTTATTTATCACAAAATCTTGGGAAAAACTTGTTTTACACTAACTTAGTGTAAACGTGTTTTTAAGCCGGTGGCAAACTTGTAAATATTAGCTTGCGCAAAAAGCGGAGAACGCTGTGAGAGGCGCGGTGGCATTGATGTAAATAACTGGAACTTATGAAAACTCACCAGGCACTTTTCGAAACTGCAGGAGACATTTTTTAATATTACAGCAGGCAAATTTTAACACTAGAGCAGGCACATGTTTTGACATGCTTGCTGGGTTTTTTTTTTTTTTTTTTTTTTTTCAAGTGCCAAAAAAAGTGTCTTCTCTAAGGTAAAAAAGTGCCTGCTTGAGTTTTAAAACATGCCTACTGGAGTTTTTTTTTTTTTTCAAGTGCCAAAAAAAGTGCCTTCTTTAAGGTAAAAAAGTGTCTGCTTGAGTTTTAAAACATGCCTGCTGTTTTTTTTTTTAGTGCAAAAAAAAAGTGCCTTCTCTAAGGTAAAAAGTGTCTCCTTGAGTTTTAAAACATGCCTGCTGGGTTTCTTTTTCAAGTGCAAAAAAAAGTGCCTGCTTGAGTTTTAAAACATGCCTGCTGCTGGGTTTTTTTTTTTTTTTTTTTTTTTTTTTTCAAGTGCCAAAAAAAGTGACTTCTCTAAGGTAAAAAAGTGCCTGCTGTGAAAGTCCCAAAAAAAGCGCCTGCTGTAAAAATATTGAAAAGTGTTTCCTACAGTGTCGAAAAGTGCTTGCCCAAAACTCTTCTATGTGGAAAACACGTTTTACACTAAGACTAGTGTAAAACGCGTTTTTCACAAGAACGGCTCATAGAAGAGTTTTACACTAGTCTTAGTGTAAAACGTATTTTTCACATAGAAGAGTTTTGGGCAGGCACTTTTCGACACTGTAGGAAGCACTTTCCAATACTTTTACAGCAGGCACTTTTTTTGGAACTTTCACAGCAGGCACTTTTTTACCTTAGAGAAGTCACTTTTTTTGGCACTTGAAAAAAAAAAAAAAAAACCCAGCAGGCATGTTTTAAAACTCAAACAGGCACTTTTTACCTTAAAGAAGACACTTTTTTGGCACTTGAAAAAAAAACCCCCCAGTTGGCATGTTTTAAAACTAAAGCAGGCACTTTTTTTACCTTAGAGAAGACACTTTTTTTGGCACTTGAAAAAAAAAAAAAACCAGCAGGCATGTCAAAACATGTGCATGCTCTAGTGTTAAAATCTGCCTGCTGTAATATTGAAAAATGCCTCCTACAGTTTCGAAAAGTGCTTGGTGAGTTTTCATAAGTTTTAGTTATTTACATCAATGCCACCGCGCCTCTCACAGCGTTCTCCGCTTTTTGCGCAAGCTAATATTTACAAGTTTGCCACCGGCCTAAAAACACGTTTTACACTAAGTTAGTGTAAAACAGGTTTTTCCCAAGATTTTGTGTTTATTTATCTAACAACAATAGCCCTTTTCCTAGCCGTGATTGGAATAAGATGAATGTCTGGAATTAAGTATATATTGTACTACCTTTGTCCCTAAATGAGTGTCCAAATTTCATTTTAAGGGACACTGGAAATCTCAATTTTTTTTGTACAATTTGGTCGCAAAGATTCATATATAATCTTGTAATCTCCTTTCAAAAAATTTAGTTTTGCACGTATAAAGAAACCGGTGAAAAAAATTTCGAAAAAAAACATTTAGGGACAAAGTTAAGTTAAAAAAGACACTCATTTTGGGACAAAGATTTTTTGAAAATAGACACTGAACGACATAAACCGACATGGTTAAATGGGACCCATAAACTCTGGGCTCATACACCATAAGGCCCGTACAATAAGGCCCATTTTCTCATATGCCGACGTCACTTAGGCCAGACAGGCAGACCTCGCCTAGGACGAGTCTAAGAAGCCCATGTTTATAGGTCGATGTCAGTAAGGCCGAGCAGGCAGTCTTTGCCTAGGCCGAGTCCGAGCAGTTTAATCCCTAACCGGCTTCCGGGACAAAGCCAAGACAGCTGACGGGACGACTTACCCCATATGCCGCCTTCTATCGGGGATTCACTTATAGGGTTATACTACAACTCTAAGATTGAGAGTCCTTATCCAAACAAGGATAACTCTCCTATCAGATAACAGGGCTTAATCCATCCTTATCAAGAGGTTATCTCCAAGGAATATGAGTCCTACATCACCACGGTCTCCCTGGCTTTCCTAACAAGTCAGAACTCATACACCCACGCCTATAAAAATAGGTCCTCTACACAGGAACGGGTAACAGACTCTTTGGCCCTAATTAGTCCATTGATTTCTCTATTCACAGATCACCCGAATTCTTACTCTCACGCCGGAGGGCCTTCGCCGGTGAAGCCCCGGCTAGTTCACGTTTTGTTCATTGTGTGCAGATTCCGGACACGAAGGTATTCTTTGCTGGGATTATCCGAACCACTAGACGAAGGGCTGATCCAACACGTTTCGTGCAGCATCAGTTTGGTTCCATTGCCGGGAAACGTTGTTTGGAGAACTCTTCCATTCGGAAAACTGCAAATTCATCATGTCCAAAGTCCTTACTGACGGACAGGAGGCGAGCGTCACTCCCGGTGCCAGCCGGAATCCGCCGCCGCCGAACATGGCAAACAATAATACGCTGAATCAAGGTGTCCCTCCCGCTCCTCCGGGACATGGAATGCACACTCGCTCTAGAGGCCCGCCACCTGAGATTACTCATCAGTATGGGCGACGGAGGCGAACTATATCACGTCCTCTACCTACCGAAGCTGGCCCATCTAGGCCCTCCCTCATTGAACGAAGGGTATTGCTACAACAGAACCTTACTACCCTTCAGCAATTAGCTGATGCCCAGCGAGCTCTCTTGGAATTCGACCCGGATCACTCCCTAGCTCCTTTCATTCAACCGACTGACAATAGAGAGGTCAGGAGAGACGGCGAGAGAAGCGAACGTAGGGAAGACCTTCCAGCTGATGGCCGAAGTCGTCAGGATCCACCTACACCTCCCCGAAGGAATCGAGCCGCCCCACCTAGCCGACTTGATGGTCGGCTCGGTCCGGTCAATCCTGATGAAAGAGATCTGAGAAATCAGATAAACCGAAGAAGGGAGCAGGAAGCAGAGTCACCGGGTGTGAGATATCTGGGAGAAAGAAGAGTATGGCAAGACCAAGAGCAAAATCCGCCCAGACGAGAGCCACCTCGCCGCACTCCGTCGCGACGACACCGAGAAGATCCGGACGTCAGCAGAGTGGTGGGAAGAGGCCGAGATAGAGAAAGAGGCCGACCTAGAAGTTCCCACAACATTTCGGGATTCAGTGAACAGGTCATAATGGACCTACGAGAAATGATTGATAATATAGAGATGAATCAGGGGCATAGGAAGCCAAAGACCGACTATGATGCAATGCGTCCATTCGCCCAATGGATTAAAGACTCTCTACCCTCTCCGCAGCTAAAACTCCTTCATTTGGAGAAATACTCCGGCAATACTGACGCCATGGATCACCTTCAATCCTTTGAAGGAATGATGGCTCTCCTATCTAACAAGGACGACGTACTTTGCAAGGCCTTTGCTAGTACGTTACATGGGGCAGCCAGATCCTGGTTCATGGACCTGGAAAGAAAGAGCATCGACTCTTTCTCTAAGTTGAAGGCGAGCTTCTTAGAATACTTCGCCACGGCTGGGGCCAGGAAGAAGAGGTTATCAGACTTGGCGAACATTGTCCAAGGGAAGAGCGAATCGACCATGAGCTTCTACAACAGGTTCAGGGACTTGGCCGATTCAATAGAAGAAAGACTTACTGACAGGGAAATCATAATGTACTTTTATAATGGGCAAAGGTCGGAGGACCTCACCTACGAACTGTCAGTAAGAGAACCTCTCACCAAATCTGAGTTATATCAGATGGCTTATGCTACAGCCAATGCTGAGGAAAAGAAGAAATTGTTGTCCGGGTACCGAGATCGAGATCACGGAAAAGAAAGTCGGCCCACTTCAGACTCGGCACAAGGCACCAACGGAGGGGGAAACAGAGGAAAAAATAGAACCCGAGGTACCGAGGTCTTTACACCTCTCACAAAGCCGATTTCTGAGATAATGACCCTGGTCAACTTACCGGACCCAAAGCCTCTAAGAGACAATCCGAAATTTCCCCGGGACTCGGGCAAATACTGTGCTTATCACCGCGACAATGGGCATGAGACCGACAATTGCTTTGCCTTGAAGAAGATACTGCAGCGATGGGTCGATCAAGGAAAGTTGGATGAGTTCATAGCCAAAAAGGATAACAAGAGCCCGAGGGAAGACGAGAGAGATGGTGGCCGAGACGGCAGACCACCCCGGGCAAAGTTAATCGGTGTAATCCGGGAAGAAATCCCTTCAAATACACGGCTAAGGGAACAAATCCACGAGCTTAGTAAGGTCTACCACATTCCCCGTGGATCCATAAGGGGGAGGAGGTGATCAATTTCTCCCCAAACTAGTTGGCCGGAAACAGAGCCATGAGGGAACATCCTTTGGTCATCACCGGACGGATTGATAATTGTGAGTCAGAAAGACTACTTATAGACTCGGGGGCCGCCAAAGATGTGCTATACTACAAAACCTTCAAAGAGATGGAGCTGCCGGATACCATGTTAGTCCCTTACAATGGGAGATTAGAGGGTTTCACTAATCATAAAGCCGAGGCTAAAGGAACGGTGGACCTACTATTGGAAGTCGGCGACTACCCTTACAAGACGTCGGCCACGATCACTTTCATTGTTATGGACCTGGCTAGTGATTATCATGCCATCCTCGGCTCACCTAGTCAAGGAAAATTGGGAATGGTTGCCTCTCTGCCTCACCAAAGGGTGAAATTCCCAACTCCAGAAGGAATAGGATGTGTCCTTGGAAACCCAAAACATTTCTTAGAACATGTCATGAGGTCCAGAAAAACCAAAGCTCGTATGGAGATTGACACGCCGGAAAGGAACATCGTCATATCCAAGTCGACCACGGCGACAACATCAGCCCCCAAGATAGGTATGATAACAGTGGAAACGTCCGAGGAACCTATGTCACTTGATGGCAAGACGACTGAGGAAGGCGTCACATATGGATTGGATGGCTTTGGATCTATATCCATGAACATAGATCAAGACGAGCCAAGTTCCTCAGCCCTCACTCTCGTCCAGAATGCAAAGGCCACAGAGCCCACAACCATAGAGGTCGATATGGACAAGCTCCCAGATGTGGGAAGCCTGAGCTTGGAAGGCGAAAGAAAGAGGCCGGATAACAAAGAAAAGAGGATTAAGCATATCACAGTGGAAACTTTGGAATTCAGGGAAGGGCCCGAGCTAAGACCGGTCGATCAGTTGGACGAGATCATCATTAACCTTGACTACCTCGAGCAAAAAATAAAGATTGAGAGACAACTTCCCCAAGAAGAGAGAGAGGAACTCATCACTCTGCTCAAAAGCAACTTGGACGTATTTGCATGGAGGGTAGAAGACATGGTTGGAGTTAAAGAAGCCGTAGCTCTTCATAAGCTAGAGGTCGACAAGTTTTTTAAACCAATCAGACAAGGAAGAAGGGTTTTCTCCACCGAGAAAGAGAAAGCAATCGAGGCCGAGGTGGATAAACTGTTAAAGGCCGGAATCATCTAAGAAATAACATACCCGGACTGGTTAGCTAATGTCGTGATGGTGAAGAAGCAGAATGGGAAGTGGAGAATGTGTGTCGACTTCACGGATCTCAACAAGGCATGCCCAAAAAACAGCTACCCGCTTCCCAGGATCGACAAGTTGGTGGACTCCATTGCCGGACATCAAACTCTAAGTTTCCTGGATGCTTATTCCGGTTACCACCAAGTCAAGATGGCCGAGGAAGACATAGAGAAAACCGCCTTCCAAACAGCGGGAGGAAATTACTGTTATGTTATGATGCCTTTCAGCCTCAAGAACGCTGGTGCAACTTATCAAAGGATGGTGAACAAGGTGTTCAAATCCCAGATCGGCAGGAACATGGAGGCTTACATTGAAGACATGGTAATAAAAACCAAGTCAGGAAGCCACGTCCCGGATCTAATGGAGACCATAAGGAATCTAAAGGAGAACGATATGAAGCTCAACCCTAGTAAATGCGTGTTCGGGGTCACAGCAGGCAAGTTCCTCGGTTTCATGGTATCCCAGCGCGGCATTGAGGCGAACCCGGAGAAGATCCAAGCCTTGGTCGACATGAAAGAGCCGACATGCATAAAGGAGGTTCAAAGATTGAACGGAAGAATAGCCGCCCTAGGAAGATTCGTTTCCAAGTCGGCAGAGAAATCACTTCATTTCTTCAAGGCTCTAAAAGGAACTAAAGACTTCATCTGGACCAAGGAGTGCTCAGAATCGTTCAAACAATTAAAAGAGTACCTAGGCTCACCCCCTTTACTCAGTAGTCCGATCGTAGGAGAAACACTCTCGGTATTCTTGGCTGCAACAGACAGGGCCGTGGCAGCCGTATTAGTGCGCGAAGACAACGGGACCCAGAAGCCAGTTTACTATGTCAGCAAAGCATTATCAGAAACCGAGAGCAGATATTTTAATGCCGAGAAGATAGCGTACGCCTTGGTCATCGCCGCTAGAAAATTGTGCGCATATTTATCCGCTCACCCCATCACGGTCTATACAGATGCCCCACTAAGAAAGATACTTCACAAGATGGACAGTTCCGGCAGACTACTCAACTGGTCTATAGAATTGACCGAGTTCGACATAACTTTTAAACCGAGGAAGACATTGATGGCGCAGCCCCTGGTAGACTTTCTGGTCGAAACCGCGTTCTCAAGCGAATATACGCCGACCACCCGGAAGAGGAAATTTCCCATGGACAGGGAACCTCTAGAAGCGCTCCCACAAGATTGCTAGATCTTATATACAGACGGGTCGACAACCAAAGATAGAAGTGGGGCAGGAGTGTACCTAACCAGTCCAGGCGGCGAACATGTAGCACGGGATTTCATCAGATTTAAATTCCCAGCTTCTAACAATTAGGCCGAGTACGAGGCCTTGATCTTGGGAATAGAAAGGGCGAAGTTCTTTGGTGCCGACAAACTGATAGCTTACAGTGATTCCCAACTCGTGGTGAACCAAGTGAAAGGAGAATATAACACCGAGAACCACATGCTGACTAAGTACCGGGATCTCGTCTTAAGTATGACCAAAAACTTGGAGTTTTGGGAAATCAGGCAAGTAGGACGAGAGCACAACCAGGAGGCCGATCTGTTGTAAAAAATGGCCACATCGAAGAGACCAACCCACTGATCATCTATGCTGACCAACCTGCCTACGAGAGACTTGAGATCCTTATTCTAGATGATGAAGAAAGAACCTGGATTGAAGACTACAAGGACTACATTAAGGAAGGCAAGTTACCGGAGGACGATATAGCGGCCAAAACGATAAAGAGGAAGTCGGCTCGATATGTAGTCTGGAACGACATTCTGTACCGCAGGTCATTCTCCAGACCTCTCCTGAGATGTGTCTCCCCTAAAGACACCCAGAAGCTGTTGGCCGAAATACACGAGGGAATCTGCGGAGGACACCCGGGGGCTAGAACCCTTGCCGATAAAGTGATCACACTCGGTTATTACTGGCCGAACTTAAGGGAAGAAGCCCAAGCTTATGTGAAGAAGTGTGATAAATGCCAGCGTTTCTCAGACCTGCCCAAAGTACCGCCAGTGGAGCAAACCCTCGCCATACTGACATGGCCATTTGATATGTGGGGAGTCGACATCATTGGGCCTTTCCCTTTAGCCAAAGGAAGCAACAAATTTTTTATTGTAGCAGTTGACTATTTCACGAAGTGGGTGGAAGCTAAGCCTTTGGCCAAAATCACAGAGGAGAACACCATCAATTTCATCCATGACTATATCTGGTGTCGGTTCGGAGTACCTTATACTATCGTGACCGACAATGGACTTCAATTCTCGGACGCCTTCACCGAGGAATTGGGCAGGCTTGGAGTTAAGCACAAGAAATCATCCGTCAGCCACCCTCAAGGTAACGGTCAAGCCGAAGCAGCAAACAAATTGATATTGAAAGCCCTAACAAAAAGCCTAGAAGGAAGTCAAGGAAAGTGGCTGGACGACCTTCCCCTGGCTTTATGGGCAGTTCGTACAACCACTCGGGGGCCGACTGGGGAGACTCCCATTGCATTAACTTACGGATCAGAGGCTATGGCACCAGCCGAGATGGCCTTGCCGACCTTCAGGGTATCCAATTATGACGAAGTGGCAAATGAATACAACCGACTCCTCGACTTAGACCTGGTTGAAGCAAAGAGGCTGACGGCTCAGTTAAGAATGATTAATTACAAGCAAAGGACTAAAGCCTACCATGACATCAAAGTAAAGAAGAGAGTTTTTGAAGTCGGCGTCTGGGTACTCAGAAAGATCGAGTCGATACACTTGAAAACCCAGCAAAACAAACTCTCCCCCAATTGGGAAGGCCCCTACATTGTCACTCATATCATCCAAGAGGGGACCTACATGCTCAAAACTCCGGAAGGAAAAGAGTTGAAACACCCCTGGCACTCGGAGCACTTGAGAAAATACTATCATTAGTACCTCGGTATCTCCCTACTTTTTATTTTCTTAGATTTACTTTCTAAATTAGATTTTATAGCTTAAAGATGTCTATTTTGATTTCTAGTTTGATTCTCCTATAAATAAAAATTCCTTTTACAAAATTTTTATTGTTAAAAGCACAATCCCGGCATCACTTAGCCATGTCGATGTAATCGAAACCTAGCTCTAACGGCTAGTGCTCTCAAATTTGGGTTGAGATTATTACATCTAGTCCCCATAACAATTTGAGACTAGCCAGGAGTTAGTCCTTAGCAAACCGAGCTCCTAAATGCTCGTCCCGATGGTGAACGACCACGGCCTTATAGCATAGCTTAACACGGCTATAATCAAAACCTAGCTCTAACGGCTAGTGCTCTCAAATTTGGGTTAAGATTATTACATCTAGTCCCCATAACAATTTGAGACTAGCAACAAGTTAGTCCCAGTAAAACCGAGTTCATAAACACTCGTCCGGCCATAGTGGTGAACAACCACAGCCTACAAAGGGCCTCGACCAGGCTAAGCAACGTCTCCTCACACCAAACAAAGTTAAGACGTCTCAAGCAGAGAGAACATTAACAAGTGACGAGACAATACTTGTCAAGTGTTTACGCCTCCCAGATAACTATGGGACCTAGGCATACACTTTCAAGAGAAAATAAGTGTTTAGACTCCCCCAGTCACTCTGGGCCGAGTCGTACAAATACTTAAAACAAACAAAAATATCAGGTGTTTGCTCCCCCAAGTACTCTGGGCCGAGCCATACAAATACTTGAATCATTACAAAAGAAAAATTGTTCAATCCAAACAGGCCTCCTACCCAAACTAATCAAGGCCATCTCCTGCTTCTTCCTCCACCTGCACAATCAAGTCGTCTAGATTCCCTGCTTCAACCGGAGGAGGGACCCATTGAGGATTTCCAGCCTGGTGGTCTCGGCTCCTGATCACTCTCAAACCCTTGTCAGAATAAGGGATCTGGGAATGAGCAGCACGAGCTTCGACCCCGTAAGCATCTTGATTATATAGCCGGGCAAGCTTGTCGAGAGTTATGTTAACTTCAGGGTCAATCCATAGAAGCCGAGATAGGTTGAACCATGCATCATTGTAAGTGCTCCCTACCTCGTCCTGAACAGCTGCCCTCATCTCCGGTCCCTTCTTGAAGGCTTCGACAGCCCTCATCTCTCGACTGGGGATGCTCTCCTCCATCTGGTCAACCTCGCCTCAACAGCGACCTTCTCAAGCATTAGACTCTCGGCTCGTTGGCGCTCTTTCTCCAAGTCGGCCTTAGAAATATCAGCTTCTTCTCTGGCCGTCCTAACAATTGTCTCGGCCTTCGAACAGCTTCACCGCATCCGCTGACTTATCAGCTGCCTTCTTCAACTCGACTTCAAAAGATAGCTTCTCCTGCTCAAGTTTTTATACCCTCTCCTTAAGCTCAGCATTAGAAGCGCGCAGAGGCCCAACCTCGTCCTCAAGCTTCTTGGCGTTACTCA